>CP137682.1:13817073-13823714 GCA_037976565.1 Mesocentrotus franciscanus | reverse complement strand
TTATCATCACCATCATCATTACATATCATCATCATCATTAATTCATCAATATAAAAATATCATCAATCAGCACTTCAGATTGCTAATCAGCACACTCCCTTACACATGACATTCAATCTGCTTTTATCTTTGTAGATTTTACTTTTCAGTGATGAGGTTTGCTCACATTCTTCCAAACTTTCTCTCATTTTACAACACAGCATTAGATCACTCTGAAAGTTACTTTAAAGCCTGTCTGCACTAGTTTGGCCAGGAGGGATTAGACCTTCCTGCGTGGTCACTGACATGTAGTTTTCTCATCAAATCAGCTCTCATTAAACATAAAAAAGGGGGACCATGGGGACCAATGGGTACCGATTAGGCATTGTTTGCTATATACTGTGTATGATCGAATCTCTTTTTAGTAAGCTCATTTATTGCACAAAATAAATTTGCAGTTACATGTTTCTATATTACATTATATGCTTCATTATCTATATCACATAATTATGTTTAATTTTCTATATTACATTTTTTACTTTTTTAAAAGAAAATAATACTGCACTTAGACAATATATGTGAATGGTTTGTGAATATAAAACATTTCTCTTTATAAGGGTCAAATCAAATTCTCGCTTAACCAAATGAGTGGACAATAAAAAAAGAATTGGGCAAGTCCAAGTTTTATGGTATTATGAAAATAGTTTGGCAACAAAGGTATCACTTAACTTGATATTTGGTCTTATCAAGCTCTCAATCATTTAGCTATGCTAAAGTCTAAGATGTGGTCGGTAATGCATTGGAAAAACAATAGCTTGGACTTTGACTATAGTAGGGCTTGCAAACTAATACAATCATTAGTTATGCTAAAGTCTAAGATGTGGTCGGTAATGAATTCATAAAAAATAGCTGGGACTTGCACAAATACCATAATATCATGAGGAGATCACTCCACTGATGCACCAAAATGTAAGAAGAAAAAAAAATAGTATACAGTTTAAATATTGCACAAGGGAAATAATATATTCATGAATTCAAAGGAGATTTTGGAATAACACTCCAGTGAATCTCCAATGGATAATATACTCTAATGAAAAATATACTATTAAAGATATTCATAACACCTAAAGATAATATATTATTATCTATAGAAGGCTTCCAAGTGGTACAATAAATCAGTGTATTTAATATCTTCAGCGCAGTACCCGGATGACAGATCAATATTGTTTTCGTATTGCTCTGTCATCCGGGAACTTCAACTGTCGATACAATATTGCTTGATTATCGAAAATCAACAACACTTTCGCTGGTACCATGTCACTATACCCAATTCGCAAAACTGACATGATTGGAACATTTACAGAGGTAAGTCAACTTTTGTTTTTTCGCTAGTCAGCCTGATATAGATAATAGAAATAATATTGTATGGCTTTGTTTTTGTGTGATACAAGAATATATTGCTCTCGCTATGACAATATATTCTTGTATCACACTCAAAGCCATCCAATATTATATAAATAACTTCTTTGTCAACTGTCTATCTTTCTCTCTCTCTCCCCTAGCAACCCTTAATGCTTTCCATTCCTGCTGCTACTATCTCCTCCCTCAGTCTGCTAGCTCAGTCTCTAAGCAGGGACCTCCATGTAGGGCAAAGTGAGGGTCAAGGGTAGGTCATCCCTTCCCTAAATCTGTTGCCCCACCTCTCTCCCTCTCTCCATCTCTCTCCCTAGCAACCCTTGATGCTTTCCATTCCTGCTGCTACTATCTCCTCCCTCAGTCTGCTCGCCCGGTCTCTAAGCAGTGACCTCTCCATGTAGGGCATAGTGACGGTCAAGGGCAGGTCAGAGGGCAGAAGGGAAAGAAGAGCCGACGCCTCCAGCTCTTGAACCAGGTAACCGAGTACACCTACAAAGAGATTCAAATAAAGAGGTCTGTGTAAACTTATCGGCCCAAATGGAGATTTATCTCAATCCATACCTCCATAAGCATAGTATTTGCTTCTCCTCATGGCCAATGGCCTAATAATACGCATGACTATATATATAAAACAGGGGTAGTGGTTGCTTTTAATCAATCAGCCTGAAAAGAGAATAGGAATATAGGGCTTAATAACTATTCACTGATTGCTAACGATCTAATATTCACTTGACGAATATTTCCAAGGGTGACATCTTCACCAATTTCAAGCCACAGTATACAATAGGTTTGAATTGTCTGTTTGGAGCCAGAGGGGCGTTAACTCATATACTTTAGCACATAGGTAACGCCCTTCTGGTTCTGAACAGACAGGATAATTACCTGACAACATCTGGAGCGAGACGGCCTTGCAGTCTCCATCCCATCGGTGGTCCTCTCTTCCAGACCCTTGACAAGATCGGCCAGAACGTGAGACCACAGGTCCTCCCGATGCCCACAGTGATGGCTCGAGAACTCCACTGCTATGCTGGGGTACTCTTGTATCACCACAGACAGCGCAGCCTGAGAAATAATTAAGATAATTGCTGGTTATGGACTTTATTCACATCCAAAATCTTTGTGCTGCATGCATCAAAGTTGCAATCTCCCTTTACTGATACACACAAAGCCTGATCAAACATGTGAATAATTATTTAGATGATTATTCAAATGCACTTTTAGTAATGAAAACGAAATTTCGTACTCGTGTACTCATCGAGTTACTCTATTTACGTGCTCCACGGCCGAGATCAGAGAGGGTAACTGCTTTCAAGTCAATCATGAATCCTCAGAAAATCTACTACATTTTCAACAACCTCCCCACATTCTTACCTTTGTATCTAGCTTTGTTTGGCACAGAAGCTGCAACGATCCCTTCCCTCTGCATTCTTTCATATCCTCTATCCCATCGATGACGTACAACGCTACTTCATCAGTCAGGTGCTCTGAACAGAGTAGACTCTGTAGAAGAAGAGAGGAAATCTCCATTAAAGAGTTGATGATGATAGCGTCTTGTATAGCGCCTTGTATATCTGCTGGGTGATCATAGCACTTGCTTTACAATGTCTCTCAAATTCAATGTTCTTGGTCAGTGTGTCAAGTTAAGATTATTTTCCATGAGTCTTTGTGAGCATTATTATTCTTGAGAATGTTAATACATCAGTCATCGGATTCAGGCTTCCCTGCACACAATTTATGCACATTGTCCACTCCCTGGTGAGCATTCCTACTCACCATATTACAGATGCTCACAATGCTGAGCAAACTACAATAACTTTCCCAACTAGGCGTTGTGGCGTGCGCCTAACAGCTAACAGTGGAAGTTACAAACTGATTCAGCCACGCAGGTTCAAAACTGAGTCACTTCGGATGGTGACTTGGTCCCCAGATAATCATATCTGATTGATACACGTCTGACACACACACATCCTACTGGGTGGAGAGTGGCAAATGTGGATTAATGCCTTGCCAAAGGATGTTAGTGCCAGGCTGGGATTGGTACCCTCAACTCTTCGATTGAGAGTCAATTGAATGAACCACTATGCCACAACACCTCCAAAAACCTACATGAATATGCTGAAACAATGCCACAGTTTTACTGACCTGTAGTCTCATGAGGACTTCGTTACAGCAGCAGCAGGGGCAAGGAGCCCCGCTCTTGGTGGGCGTCTGGGGCTGGGTTACGGATCCACTCCGGCCTCGCTGTAGCCTCCAGGACCTGGCCTTTTGCTCTAGACCTGTGCAGGTCTGCCTCAAAGAACCTATCCAAAGAATATTAAAATGCATGTAACTGCAGTGTAACTGAGTTAATCAAATAGTCTCAAATATTATATCTAACAATTGTGGCAAACAGACATGTAAAAATGCCCTTGGTCTGCATGCCAATCTCCACATCAGGGCAGATATGTTCAGGAATGGTTACAGTTACACACACAACAACAACAACAACAAGAAATAACATAAGTTGGGAAAGTTCAATTATAAAAGACTAAAATTCACCTCATATTTATTTGGAGACACAAAAACGTCATGATTTGAGCCCAAATGGCAATGGACATTTTTCTTTTGTGTAGTTTACATGTACATGTCCAAGTGTATGAGTACCCCTCATCTCTTCCGCTTTTATTAGATTTCTTTATTAGAAGAATACATGTGTACCTCCTAAATAATGTAAAAGTATGGACTGTGTATTGTGTTTCTGTTTTCTTACCTTGGAACGGAGGGAGTTTGTTTAGCCAGTTGAATCTTCCAGCAAAACAGCCATCACCCTGAGGCTGTAAGAAAAACAATGAAACAGCTGTAAGGTAGAGGTGTCATAGTCACATGGTTAAAACACTTGGCTGGTGATGCGAAGGTTGTGGGTTCGATCCCCAGCATGGCACTATGTCCTTAAATGGATACCTGGTAGGATGCGAAAGTCATTTTCATAGTTTGCTATTTTGATGCCTCAAACAAAACAAAATATGTCATATGGACTTTGGAAGTTCTACTGGTTCCAATATTGTACACTTTTCAGAACTATTTTCTGACAAACTTGCCCGTATGATCTTCATGGATTTTAATATACCGTATTTGCCGGCGATAAGGCCGCAGTGCCGTAAAGGCCGCACCCCTGTAGGCAAAAAAAAAAAACGGGGAAAAGGTGCTATGCGACACGACTGATACCCAAGTACCGAAAAGTCCTTAATTTTTGTAATGACAGCTAGTGCATAAATCATGAATATGACATGATCTAACATTGATTTTATTTTTTTTTCAACAGGTAAAAGACAGGAAAAGACCGATATGATACTACCTGTACTAAACAGTTTTAAACAGTTGATATTTGATTCATGTTCACCTCGTTTTTTTAATGTAAACCGGGGATTGACGGCTCCGCTTCGGTCAATTAAATAAATTAAAGGCAATAATGCCGACAATAGCTCTGACTTATTTTTTTATTCTTTCTTTCTTTTTTGGTGGATTTTGTTTCTGTTTTGATATTTGATTCTTGTTCACCTCGTTTCTGTTATGTAAACCGGGGATTGACGGCTCTGCTTCGGTTAATTAAATAATGGCAATATTGCCGACAATAGCTTTGACTTATTTTTTTATTCTTTCTTTTTAGATTGTTTTGTCATGTTTTTTTTCAGGTTCATGTTTTTTCATGTTTCATATATTCTAATATATAACATATATATTTTGTTGGTGTTATTCATATTCCTATCTTTCTTGTAATTTTGGTGGTGTTGAAAAAGACCGTTTAGGGAATGATTTTCGAAGCTAAAAGCCATGAAATTCGTCATCGTCGGCGGAGCTCATCATCGTAGTCTGCATAGGCAAGATCGTCGTCTTCGCTGTCGCCGTCAGCATCCGACTCTTCGTCCAACTCGTCCTCCCGCAGCGCGTCATCCTCTGTCCCGTCAAGAGCGTTCGAGATGCAGCACTTTAAAACGCTCTTTTGATGATGGCTGGTGGCAGCTCCACCCACACCTAGGCAATCCACCTGCAGATTGTTTGCACGTCAACCTTCCTCATCCTCCCGCCCTTGGTGTAGGTCTTGTCGCCATTCATCATCCAGTCTGCCCAGCATCGCCGCAGGCCGACCTTGAATGGTTTGTTGACACCGACGTCTAGTGGCTGGAGGATCGATGTCATCCTGGAATCATGACAAGATCCGTGTTGTGCTTTCTCAAGAGCTCCTTCGTCGGTGCGGAGTTGTGGCACCTGAACGCAGCCGGTACCAGCATGCTGCGCCGGTGTGTAAGGCCGCCAACCTGCCGACAGGTAAGGTTCTGGTCCATCCAGCCCTTCACCTGAGCCCTCACGATGACTCCTGGCGGGTAGTTCCCCTTAGGAATGGTCTTGCGTTTGAAGATCACGTAGGGCGGCAGCTTTCCCCCGTCAGCAGTACAGGATAGCATGATCGTGAAGCGGTCCTTCTCATGGCCTATAGTGGTCACGCTAACGGTCTTGAGGCCCTTGCTGGAGACCATTGAGCTGCTCGGAATGTTGAAATTTAGGGATGTCTGGTCGGCGTTCCCAATTCTACTCAGAGGGTAGTCGTGCTCCCGTCGCATCCGGATGACGTACTGCTGAAAATTTGCAGTCTTCTCGGCAAACTCTTCGGGTAGGCGCTGAGCAATGTGGGTAGTATGTTGGCGGATTGATAGGTCATGTCGCTTCATGAACCTGTAGGCCCAAGATGTCCCAGCCTTGAAGTCGTCGACCCCGGTTTCGTCGTCCATTTTTCTAGCCTTCAACCGAGAGCTATCGTTGACACAGCATGCCCCTCGGCTCTCTTCTCTTGAACCCTTTTAAGACGGACTCCTCAAGCTCTGGCCATCTTGCCTTGCTCCTCATCGCCCTCTTCTTGCTTGGCATAGCCTTCAAGGTCACCTTGCTCTGTCGCCATCGACGAACGTTCTTCTCATCCAGGTCGTACTTCCTCTCTGCAGCCCTGTTGCCAGATAGTATGAATGATCTTCGTGGTCGGATCGGAGGTGACGCTCGGCAACTTGAATGGAACGGATTGTAGGAATAATCTTCTGCACGTGGTCAGATCGAAGACGATGCTAGCTGATATCACTGCAACGGATGGTACTAATGATGACAAGCCATGTCTTCAGTTCCTTTTCATTAACGACGGTTACATAGCACACTAATCCCCTTTTCTATTGGGCGGTCTTTCCTATTGTTTGGGCAGTATTCTTAAAACTTGTTTCATC
>CP137682.1:13138284-13154073 GCA_037976565.1 Mesocentrotus franciscanus | reverse complement strand
ATCTTAAGTAATCAATTAGTGTTTGATATCCTGTAAGCAGTAATTCATAGCTGATTTGCTTTGTACGTTTATTCTATCCTACAAGCTTTCCAACTATTGAATATTTTGACAAGGTGATTATGATATATTAATTATTCAGTAGATTTACGGTTACACCATGTGAGAGCGGGGGGGGGGGATAGGGGAGTCCTGCAAAGGACTTTTGGTAATCTTTCTTGAGTGTGTTAGAAGTCCTAAAAAGGCTTGCAACGAACAGTCACGTATCACGTATCACGTTCACTTTCACGTCTTGCGCCCTTTCGTGAAACAGGTCACCCAAATCTACAAAGTGTTGGGTTACGTGACCCAACAATTTGTTGATTTGCTATATGCAATCTCCGAAAGCTCACGTAAATTGACGCTGGCGTTAAAAAAAATAATGCAAATTTTCATTGAGAAGAGACTAATGGCAAAAAAGCTGCTTCAGGCCAGAATCTGTTGTGTAACTCTGTGGTTTACTCTGCGTATATGTATGCTCGACTAATTCAGTAAATGGATGAAACAAATACTACTACCATTACTTCTTGTACTAAAATAAAATGTAAAAAATATATAATGTACAATAAAATGTAAAAATATAAAATAAAGTATCTTGTACGGTGCAATGATCACGATCGCAAGGAAAAGCCATGATGAACATGATGAACATTCTCACATGTGAGAATGTTCATCATCATCTGCATATTTCAACTTTAGAATAGCTAATCATTAATGATTAAATAATGCGATTAAAAATGAATGAGACACCCATTTGGCTTGCCATATTCCACTTCCAGTCGTTCAAAAAGTCATGCATAACTTTACGAACATGCATCTTTATGAAACACTAGGCCAGGCCATCACCAGTCTTACTTTCACTCTGTCTCACTCGATTCATTGTCACACGTATACGCGCTGTATGTAACAATGAAAAATCTACATAACAATAGAATATATTAACGAACCAGACAGAACAGGTTGGGACATGTCTGCAAAGCCAGACAGCGGCCGGACCACGCAAGAGAATAACTCTCCCTAACCGCCAACGGTACTATGAAATTGTTGCTTATTTCAGTTATCGGTGAAAACGTTGCGAGAAGAAATCCCATAGACCAGTACAGACATTTTCTCTCGCGGAACCATACTTTGATACATGCTGAAGGTATCGCTAAATTTATTATTCTCAATTTGAAGAGTGTACATTTGCTCAACAGTGCAAGTACCGATATCCGTTGCCATCCTCTTTCAGGAACTATTTTGAGTTTTTATATTCATTTCGAGATTTCAAACAACTTATTAAAAAAATCCCAAGCTTTACAACAATTTACAGGCAGAACGAATGACACATGGAGTTTTTTAAGACCGAAGCATGCAAAACCCTAAAAGTTTTTAAATTTAAAAGGATTTCCTTACTCAAATTAAAATATAAATTACGATGCCGTCATGACTAGTCTTAGTAACAAGCGCTTGCAATTCTAAAAATATTGATTAAACACTCACGTCACGTTTTGGTAGACGTGATCATTCGTGTTTTACTGGCGTGGAAAACAACGAATGGTAGGCCCTACACTTCGTAAATTAGAGTCGCCTATTTTACGAAACAGCGCAAAACGTGAACGTGACACGTGATACGTGACTGTTCGTTGCAAGCCTCCTAAAAAGGACTGTTGGTTATCTTTAGTGTATTTATAGGTCTAAAGAGAACTATAGCGGGGGGATGGGTGGTGGGAGGGGCTCGACATTTCGAATACGTTGACTATCCGTCTATATTACTTATTCATGCTCACCTTGTAATTCATTATTACGTATGTTAGTTCAACGTATGAATCAAAGGGCTTCTTCAGACAATGCTAAAAATAAATAGTATGATAGGAAATTTACAAAATAAATCAACAAAACGTATATATTCAATCACTAATCGTATTATATACATTATTTACACATTCTACCCCGACCAAAACCCGTTAAAACAATTTCTAGGACGGTTCCAGAACGTAGTGAGAACTAGTGTGGTGTGATGGGGCTTTATATGTCACATGGTGTAACATGTGTGCTCAAAGGGTCTCTTGCAAGGACAATAGAACGCATGAGAGATTAGGCTAGACCTGATTAAGAGCTGGCAAATTAGGCATCGTTCCATGGGGTATGATATTAGTGGATGCACATAGAAGATGCCCTTAGTTGTAGGGTTGTCTCTTAACATATTGAAAGTCTCCCTCACTGACTGGCTAGAAGCTTATACTCAAATGATTTTTGTAACGATCTTCTAAACATCTATTTTAGATTGCCCTCGGCCCGTTTTCACAAACCCGTATGCAATAGTACTCAATCCTGATCAATCAACATACGCTATTTATTTTGGAACGGCACCCACCTGCGAGGAAGGGCACACGCCAAGTGGTCTTCCTAGTATCACCTATTGCAAGGATGATAGCACTTGGGATCTTGATATTTCTGGTGGCCGTTGCTATGGTAAGATATCCTTTACCCAGAGATATACGTTTATGGTAACAGCATCCCTGCATTATCATCATCTTCTTCTTTTCCGTATTCTTCTTCTTCTTCTTCTTCTTTTTCTTCAGGTTATATCTGCCTCCTTTATGTTTGGAGATTCTCGCAGACGATTTACTCAGTGTGTGTGTGAGTAGCTAAGTTCGGGAGCAGCGTGCATACTATATTAAATGTGCAAGTAAAAACCCTTTTCCGGTTTAGCTTTGGCCTTCCCTCAGTCTTAGACGGAATGCTATTGGAAAGGAGGGATTGGTAATGCTGTATGGGAGAGGATTCCATGCCCTAACTGTCTTTGGGAAAAGGACCGTTTGTGGAGTTCAGTGCTGCAGTGAGGGATTTGGTTGCCATCTGCTTGTGTTTATCGATTTATTTTTGGATCGGCTAGTGGGGTGACCCCTGCTTAACCCTGCTTCACCTAAAACAAAATTCATAGAAGGATATATTCCATAATTGTTTATATTAATATACAGCACCTTGACACTTATTATTTTTATTAGTATTGTTGTTAATATTATCTTTATCATTATCATTATTATCATTATAATTATTAATCAATAATCAATGTTTTTTTATATTATCGATATTCTTAATATTATCATTATCTGCATTATCCTCATTGTTATTATTATTTTATTTTTCATTTTTATCTACATGTGGTAACACTATAAATAGAACACAGACTGTTTACCCCGCGTTAGCAATGTTTAAATAATGACGAAGAATTTGACGAGGAAATCGTATTTTTCATCGTTTCAATAGATTCAAGATTCAAGATTTATTCATTCCATTCAATAAAAACATATATGTACATAAAAGATATTACAGGTGTAAAAAACAAAGAAAGAAATACAAATTATACAAACATCAGAAGGTCACTGATCAATACAAGCAGAGGAAAAGAAATCAAATGGAATTTGGATCACTGCAAAAGTTCAAATAAATTTGAACTTGTCGAGGCTGTGCCAAAGGTTTGAATTAAAATATTTTTGTAATGGGTAACTATGCACATAACTAATATACTGGACAATAACAAAACAATACAAAACGAAACAAATATATATATACATATAAGTGAAGAAGAAACAAAAAATGGAATTTCTTTTTATCACATAAAATAATATACAGGGGTTACGTACTTGCTAATAAATAAGATTTGAGTTTCCTTTTAAAACCATTAAAATTTCTAGTTTGGCATATTTCCTGAGGAAGTGCATTCCAGACAAGAGGTGCAGTATGTTTAAATGAAAATGACACAAAGTTTTTTGACATTTGAATATATGAAATTTCTCTCTATGACGAGTGTTATAGTTATGGATTTCATTTTTAAAAGTTAATAACACTTGCAAATTTTCAGGCAGTGATGTATAAACATGTTTAAAAAGCATTAATCCTACTAAATACTTATTAAGCTGATATATATCAAGTACTTTTAATTTGAGAAATAAAGGTTTAGAATGTGCATGAAAATCAGATAAAGTACAGCATTTAACTACTCTCTTTTGTAATTTTAAAAGTTTATCTAACTTTGATGGATATGTAATTCCCCAAACAATATTTCCATAACTAAGATGAGGCAAGACTAATGTGTTATATAGTAGAAGAAGAATTTCTTTAGGTAAGAGATAACGTAATTTGCTAATGATACCAACACCTTTTGAAGTCTTATTAGTTATGGCAAGAATTTGGCTATTCCAAGATAAGTCTTCATCAATTACTACACCTAGAAATTTGGTAGAAATGACTCGTTTTATATCAAGTTTGTTGATTTGAACTAGCAGATCTTGTGCATTGTTTTTGTTAGTTTTTAAGTTATAGAAGTACATATATACAGTTTTTTCTACATTAATAGATAGCTTTAATATTTAAATTAAACCATTTAGATACATTTAGTAGTTCATTATTAAGCATAATTTGTAACTGTGTAATATCATTATGACTAATCAAAATGTTGGTATCATCAGCAAAAAGTACAAGTTTAAGAAGAGATGAGCAATTGGAAAGATCATTTATATAGAGTAAAAAAAGCAACGGACCCAGGATTGAACCCTGTGGTACACCACACATAATTTTTAAATTATTTGAAATAACATTGTTGAAATATACCACCTGACTTCTATTTGTTAAATAATTCTCAAACCAAGTTAAAACAAGCCCGCGAAATCCATAATTTCTTAACTTATAAAGCATTATATTGTGGTCAATTGTGTCGAAAGCTTTGCTTAAATCTAAAAATACTCCTATAGTGTGAAATTTGTTTGCAATACATGAAATCAAATAATTATGCAAGTCAATTAATGCCATTTCAGTCGATCTGTTTGTCCTAAAACCATATTGGCATGAATTCAATATTACATTATCGCTAAGGAAACTATTAACACGTGTAAATACAATTTTTTTCTAATATCTTTGAGAAAAAAGGTAATAGAAATAGGTCTGTAATTCAATATATTGCGGTTATCCTCTTTTTTGTACACTGGGATTACCTTTGCAATTTTAAGATTCGTAGGAACTACTCCAGTTGATAGTGAAAGATTGAAGATATAAAGTAACGGTTTGGTTATGTAAAATATAACTTTCTTTACAACAATAGAACTTATGTTATCAATACTTGTGTTTTTACTCTTCTTTATTCCACTGACAATATTGATTATTTCGTTTTCAGTAACAGGTTTAAAATATAATGACTTTTCGCAGGGAGGTGGTAAAAAAGATTGATAAGATATGTCACTATCAACTGGAATAGTATTTGACATAGATGGACCAATGTTGATAAAAAGTTATTAAATATATTAGAAATATCTTCACTATCATATATGTCACGACCATCTAAATTGAAGCTAGCAGGTGTTTTATTTACAGATTTACCAAGAATATCTCGAATAACATCCCAAGTTTTTCTCATATAACTTCATGTTTTTTAAATTCATTGAAATAATGTAATCTTTTAACTTCTTTTAGACATTTATTTACACTATTTCGACATTTTTTATATTTCATCTTATTATTGTTTGATGGATGTTTACAATATAATTTATACATTATGTTCTTTTTATTTACCATCTTTAACACTTTTTTTGTCATCCAAGGTTTTTACAAATTGCATGTTTTTTAGAGAATTATTTTCTACTAAGAAGTTTTCTCATATTTGGACAGAAATTGTTTCAAGAAGTGTTGATAAGCTATATCAGCATTTGCACAATTATACACATCTTCCCAGACTGTGTTATCTAGATCTTGCATGAAACAATTTATGTTTTGTTTATTAATAACATATCTATGAATATTATTATTATTTGTATTATGATTAGGGTTTTGGTTAGCCGTTATCTGAAATACTGGTAAATGGTCGGTCACATCAGTGTAAAATATACCCGATGAAATATTAGAAGATAAATTGTTTGTAAAAATATTATCTATAAGAGTAGCGCTAGTTTCTGTTATACGTGTAGGTTTATCGATTAATGGTAAGAACGATGAGGCATATAATATATTTAAAAATTCATTAACATATTGTTGACTATACATTAATAAATTTATATTATAATCACCCATTATATACACCAGTTTATCTTCATTGCTTAAACTTTTCAAACAATTATCAAATGTTTCTATAAAATTCTTAATACTAGATTGGGGCTTTCTATATACAATACCTACAACAATATGTTTACCTCTTGGTACATGTATTTCTATAAAAAAGTGACTCATAGTCATCAGAATCAGTTAGTATATTTTTTCTTATATCAAAATTTACTGTATTAGCAATTAAAAGTCCAACACCACCTACTCTCCCTACTCTCCTATCTGTATGAACAAAGGAGTAACCGTCAATACCAAGGTACTCTGATTATCACTATTAATCCAAGTCTCGGAAAAACCATAGACAGTAAAGTTTCGAGATAGAGAATGTATAAAATCTGATAAAGAACTGAAGTTTCTGTTGAGACTGCGAGAATTGAAGTGCAATAAACTAAAACTATTTTCAAATGTTTGAAACACAGATTTAAATTCATCTTCAGTATAATACTTGCATTCTGTTAAGTTACTAAATATATCGTACGACATATTGTAATAATTCTTGTCATATTTTTCATCAGAGTCATCATTTCTTGCACAAAAGACATCATTAAAATTGTGTACTTCATGCACTATATTATGATCTTTGTTCTCTTTATTTGTATTGATTGCAATAAATTCATCATCTGGTAATTCTTGAAAAGGAAATTTATAGTATTTGCATAGGAAGCACATCTGGCAGAGTGATAAGTCAGTTGATGTACATATATCTATTGAAGCATTGCAAGTAACGCAATGTCCAACATGACATTGTTTACATATATGCAATTGGGTCTTCACTGAATTTGGACAGACACTACAAAACATTGACAAAAAAGAAGGTTTAAACAAAAACTACACAAAAAGGCTTAATATGTAACACTATTATAAGTTAAGTTCAGTTCAGATAGATTAATATTTTGTTCAAAGCAGGGGTAGCAACCAGGAGATGCTTTCTTTATTAGACTTTCAGAGTATCAAGGTCATGTTTGTTTTTGATTAGATGTTTCCTGTTTTGCTGGTCCAATATCAATACACGATCATCCCGTGTCCATGATGATTTTACTTTTGTTGATACTTGGACATATTTGAGTAGTTCCTGATTTCTCTTCGTAAGATCCTCTTGAATTGATTTTCTGGTACCAGCTAATTTACGTCGGGCACTGATCACTTCTTGTCGTTTCCTGTATGTGTTGAATTTTGCTATGATCGGACGCGGTGTGTTGGTGCTTTTGTGTTTAGCTTTAGATCCGGTTCTATGGCTGCGTTCAATGTCATTCCTCGTGAGATCAACTTTAAGTTTTTCCTTTGCTAGCTGAAGTATGACATCATCTGTGTTTTCATCTGCTGATTCATCATGACCGAAGTGTAGGTAGTGTAGAAGTGTAGGTAGTATTACACGATTTATGTCATCAATTATATTATCGTAGTTAAAATAATTTCATTTCCTAAGTAGGCTTAATGGAATTTTCGAACTGTAAACGGCAGATTTCCCCACGATCAATGTACGATTTTGGACATAAAGTGTTAAAGCCCCTCTAATGTGTTGGGAGCCCCAAATTCGCCAAAAATTTGATGGCAAAATTTCACTTAAATTGTGTCATAATGTGAAAGAGGATGTCATTTAAGACACACTTCTGAAAAGATTTTCCCCCCCAAAATGTACTTGAAGACAAATATTGATAAAAGAGTACAAAATTTGGGTTTCTGTTGTATTCAGAAAACCCAAATTTTGTATTCTTTCATCAATATTCGACTTTAGACACATTTGTTTTGAAAATCCTTGCAGAAATGTGTCCTAAATGGCATCCTCTTTCACATTATGATACAATTATTGATACTTTGCCATCAAATTTTAGAGGGGCTTTAATGGAAAAATAATTTAATTAAATATTGACTTTTCACTTCAATGTTATTGTATTGGTTTACAACCTCATAGACTAATGCATTATCCTACCAATTGATTGCATTCAAGATGCAAGGTTCAAAACACATTTATTTCCTTCTCGTTTGATCAAATGAATATAAAATATATACTTTAAATGTATAAGAGAAGGGGATATTTCCCAATAACCACAGGCCTGTTATTTGGATGCAAAAAACCCAAACACGAAACAAGTAGGAAATCCATGTACATAAAATAATGATTTGATTTGATTTGATTTGATTCATTGGTTTCTGCATCTTTTTTTTTCATCATACATTTTCATGAACATAATATGGTTTGATACACTATTTCATATGTATATATACAGAAAATATACGAAATTAAACAAATATATTGAATGCATAATTAACATTGGATTCATACAATATTCATATGTATATATATTTTATACAGAAAATGATACAAATAGTACCATTGAGACCATTAAGACATACAACTTATTCGTAGTTGAGTATAATAAATGAAAACAAGAAATAATAAGATAATTACAATTATTGCTCACTTAATAATTTTTCCCATGAAATTTTGCTATTAAAATGCATGTTATGTGTTTAGGCGAAACATTGCACAGTATTTTAACCTGTTTCCGCTGCTTACCAATTTATCTCTACACTTTATCCTTGCTAAATACTGTCACAGCTCAATGCAACACAACTAAATTATTATCCGACGATGATGTAAAGGTCACCAATGACCGTGGCGTAAAACAAACGGTTTTTGATGATGGAGAAAGGGCTAACTTTGAATGTAACAACAAAAGCCAGCTCACCGGGTCAGATGAGGGAACATGCGCCAATGGCACTTTAGTAGTAAACGACGAGCCATCATGCTTTATAGGTGAGTCAGTTGATCAGTCATGACCCCGTTTCATGAAACTGGAACAGGTTACAATAACTGTAATCAGCTACTGAAATCGTTGCATTTGATTGGTTGTGAGCAAATTTGATACAGAAATTGTTTTTGAAACAGGGTCAATAATGTTCAATGTATGATTAAAGGAATGTTGCTTGATTATCCATTCATGTTTTCAAGTTTATTTTACAAATAAGATTTCACAAGATGATAAAAAGGTAACAATATTTTACTGTGAATCGGATATCGTGTCATTTAATACTCTGCCATATAAGCGAAATTAATGTGTTGAGGATAATGTTTTACTGACACGTATGCTCTTATTTGCTCATCTTTTTTTTAGAAACGCAGGCCTACAAATATGGTCATGTATGTGGCATATCACAGACAACACGGATGAAGATAAATACAGTTTCAGGCCTACCTTATTTTCATTACGCCTGCACTTCTAGAACTGTGACCTGAGCAAATCATTTTAATTTTGGTTATCTGCATTATCAATCAGTAGGATTTCATTGACACGTGTGTGCTCACGTGCCAGGCTTCGGATTATTTTTTCAAATAAACACGATCGCGAAGAATTTCGGAAAATCAATACAAAGGCAATTTTAAAGCCCTGTTGTATTTCCCATTGAAATCATGCTTGGACTATGTAATGCATTGCCAAAAATGCGACTGGCTTGAATGCACCGCAACGGAGTACACATTAAAGTACAGAATCACAATTGAGTCGAGTGACTGCGGAGTAGCGGAGTACATTAAATGGTTACGCGTTAGTCGATTACTTTGAAGCTCGTAGGCTATAATGAGGAACAGTCATTAAGAAAGGTTTCTGCATCCTTTTTCATCCAAGCCTATTGTCCAGTATACCTTGATGATCTAGGAGTGGGTCTTTACTACGACATTGCCGACGACCCAGTTATCAATGAAACCAACACACTCTACTATAGGGACGGAGATGAAATGACATACAGATGTTCCGATGGATACGAAGGTCCAAAGAACCGCACACCATCTGATGATGGCACGAGCACATGTAACGACGGGTCGTGGGACCCACCTGGAATCCCACCATGTATGGGTAAGTGACCAACGTCTAATTAA
This sequence comes from Mesocentrotus franciscanus, assembly GCA_037976565.1. NCBI lineage: Eukaryota > Metazoa > Echinodermata > Echinoidea > Camarodonta > Strongylocentrotidae > Mesocentrotus > Mesocentrotus franciscanus. The sequence goes on along the minus strand of CP137682.1, from coordinate 13,144,085 downwards.
CCGCAGAATAACATTCAAAATTCCATTCCTAGGATAAATGATACTGTCATTAGGCCTTTATAATAAGATATCCCGACCTATTCTTGTATACAAGCTACTAATGTTCTGACAAATTTCACCATTTCTTCAACATTAGCAGTTTGAAAGCAAAATGGGTCGAATATCCGTGTGAAGTAATGTTTGTCTTAAGTATGAATATTTCTATGGGAGTCTTGAATAACTGAACTTGGGGAGGCATTATCGGCTTTTCATGAGACGAATTGAAATGATGAAAAGGGGAAGTAGTATAGTATCATGTTAATAATTATTCAGTAATAGTAATATAAGTAAGAGCCCGGAATATTAATAATAGGAGATTAAGTAGTAGTAGTAGAAGTAGTAGTAGTATTCGTAGTAGTAGTAATACGTTGTAGTAGTATTAGTAATAGTAGTAGAATTAATAATAATAATAATCATAATGATGATAATAATTGGATTGGAGAAAATATATGTGTATTATTAGCAGTAATAACTGTAAAAGTAGTTGTATTCATGGTAGTAGTAACAATAGTAGTAGTACTACTACTAGTAGTAGTAGTATTAGTACTCTTGTTAACTTGCAGAGTACTTGTAGTAGTGGTGGTTGTTGTTGTCATTCTTGAATACTATTAGTAGTAATAGAAGTAATAGTAGTAGTAGTAGTAGTAGTATAGGAGTAGGAGTAGTACCAGGGGAAGTACCGCAGTAGCAGTAGTAGTATGGTCACAACGGATTCTTATTGTTAACGAATACGTCCAGAACCATCGAGTAACAATCCAGACCCCAAGCCAATCTCCAACATATGATATGAAATCGTCTACCGGACTACTGTATTTATAATAATACTGTATCTATGTATAACAATCGTATAGGTTAGTAAATTAAAATATTGGCTACTTTTTTTTTTACGAGGGTATTTATATATCCAGCTAACTTTTTGCATTTTCTCTACTCATCTTCACATTTCGCCCATTTTGAACTTAATATTCTATATTATGACCGCAATTTGAGATAACATCATTCAAGTTTGGTAAAGAAAATGCCTAAAGTTGGTTTATAACATAATTACCCTAGCCCGTGCTGGGCAAACTTCTACCCGACTTTTAAATAGTCTAGTATTTCAGATTAGTATTGTAGTACATTATGATTTCGAATCATGTATTCAATTCTGTCTTTATGTATAGCTCTGATATAGGTTTAAAAAAATTAAATAGTTTTGTTTGATAGTAGCACAATGGTATAGTTAGAGTTCTAGTATTTGAATATTTAGAATCATGTGTATATTACTTTCATTTAATTTCAAAGTGATTGTAGCAACAGTAGTAGTTGTAGTAGTAGTAGTAGTTGTATTAATAGTAGTAATAGTAGTAGCAGCATCAGTAGTAGTAGAATGGTCAGCGTCGTCGTCATACTAGTAGTTGTAGAAGTAGTAGTAGTAACAGTAATAGAAGAAGTGGTAGTAGAAGAAACAGTGCTAGTAGTAATAGTAAATAAGTAGTGGTAATATCAAAAGAAATAATAGTACAACTAGACATTGAATTCGTCGAGGAGAGAGAGAGAATATTTAAGCACTACACTCAATAGGAGAATTGCTACACTACGTGGCCGATCACCTAATAACACAGAGTCAATGAGAAATTCGGACTTTGAAAAAAAAATCCCATATTTAATTGTCCTTGTGGGTTTTTGAGAGAACATAAACTTAGTTCAATATACAATAGTTTTATATTGACTTACTAGCGACTTTTCGCACGGCGACGCAAGTACTGACTACGGGGTATTTAAATGAGCTGTGACCGTTCGTACTCTGACTACCGTCGCGATCTAATTTGCAGTTTCGCAACTCTGAATACGCGGGAGTTTCCGCGCTTGCGTGACGTCAGATAAGTCGTACCGCCCATTTGCATGCGAGCCTCGCCGTCACTGTTAACAAGCGCTCTGATTGGCTTATCACGCCACCCCGTATTAGCTCGACTCCCGACGCTAATTCGGCTGAATACCGTCGCACAGTGGGCCAGGGAGGAACAAAAGTGCGCCAAAACTCTTTTTTTGGTGATTTGTATTTTAAATTTTTTCTTGCCCAGTTGAAAGATAATACATTGAAGAATACCTCAGTAAAATATTTAATTCCGGTATGCACAATACTCCTTCAAACTACAAAATCTTACATTTTCACAGTTTTAGTGCAAAAGTGACTTATTTTATAAATCTTTCAATTTAAAATGAATTTTAAAAGTTATTGACATGAAATTGCTCGCACATATTCCCGATAGTTCATTTCACTGCATGAATGGGTTAAAAATGGATAGAAACACAATCTTCATAATATATTATAGGGTAATTCACTGAAAAATGGACTAATTATCCAGAGGAAATGTTTGGATTTCCAGGGATTTCCGCTTTAATCTTATTACCAACATCTTCTCTCGTTTGCGAAAACTCACTATTATGTTTTCCGGCTGTCTGGCCGGCTTGTTGAAGATCTAACAAACTGCTACCGTAGTGCCGTAGACGAGTGCAGCCAGTGACGCGCACGGGTGGGAGGACTGCTGATATTTTTACTACTTAATTCTACATTCAGCAGTCGCTTCCCCTACTGACAACACGCCTTGCCAGCGCGTCAGTGTATGGCAAAAAACTCTCATGACAATTATGGAGAGAAAACTTAAAGGAGGCCGTAAAGCCCATGGTCATAACGGGCGCAACACTCAGAGTTGCAAATTGACCAGTAAACGCATGAAAGAGGATTCTTTTGATGATATGTTGCAGTCAAAGTCAAATGGAAGCTGTAAGATGGATGGATGCAATAAAACTGGCCAAATAGGAAAATCTGAACTAAATATTTGTACATACAATGTTAGAACCTTAAGAACCAAGGAAAGTGTAGAGAGTTTGTTGGATGAACTAGAGGGATTCAAATGGGACGTCATTGGGCTTGCTGAAACGAAGAGACAAGGAGAAGGATTGACAGAACTTAAAGGAGGCACATGGCTCTACAACAGGGAGAAAACGGAGGATGACAAAAATGCAAAAGGAATTGGATTTCTAATCCATACCAAATTTAAGGACTATATGAAAGAAGTTAAAAGCTATTCAAACAGGGTAGCTGCCATGAAAATACAATTGACGGGAAAGGATGAAATGTGCATCATACAAGTCTATGCACCCACAAGTGATTATGATGATATAATAGTGGAGGAATTCTATGAAGATATCAATAAGGCCATTATGGAAAATTCGGGTACCTATACAGTTCTTATGGGTGACTTCAATGCAAAAATTGGACAATGTGAAAAAGGGGAAGAAAATATCATGGGATCATTTAGTTACGGAGAAAGAAACAGGAGAGGTGAAAGGATGATAGAATTTGCAATGGAACATAAACTTAAAGTGACCAATACATACTTTAAGAAACACAAGAGTCGTTACTGGACCTGGGAGAGTCCAAATGGAGTTACTAAAAACCAGATAGATTTCATACTTAGTAACCAGCGAGGGATAGTCAAGAACTGTGAAGTCATCACCAATGTAGATATTGCAAGTGATCACAGAATGGTCAGAGTCAATATAAGCATCAACAAGAAACTAGCCAGGCTTAGATTCATTCAAAATAAAAGGAAGACACGGATTAACATCATGAAGCTGAAGGAAAAGAAAGAAGAATTCCAACTAAAGCTTCACAACCGCTTTGATGGGTTAGAGTTGGAGGATATTGACATTGATGAGCGATGCGATATGGTGACATCAGCAATGCTAGATGAAGCCAAATCTGTAGCCCCAACTGAGAAAAGAAAGATAGTAAGATCGGAAGAGGACAAAGAAATAGAGGAACTAGATCAAAGAAGAAAGGAAATACGATTGAAAGAATCCAAGACAACAACAGACAAAGTGGAGTATGCAGAAATAGTGAAATTGGTGAAAAAGAAACGACGCCAAAGGAAAAGACGAAAAACTTCTAAACTCATTTTAGAAACTCTAGAAAGCGGAAGGGACCAAAAAAAATACAAAAGATGGAATGCAAAAAGTCAAGAATGAGCAAATTGAAGCAAAAGGATGGAAATATAACTTCTAGGAGATCGGAGCTACTAGAAATATGCGCTGATTTCTATCAGGAACTTTATGGTTCAACGAAAAAACAACAGAAGGATCATCAAGATATCTCACCCAGAAACTCAAACATACCGCCAATACTACAAAGAGAAGTTGAGGAAGCTGTAAACAGTATGAAGGACAACAAAGCACCGGGAAATGACGAAATAACAAGTGATATGATCAAACAAGAAGGGGAGGAGACAATTACACAGTTACTGAAACTATTCAACCAGATATTGGAAAAGCAACAGATTCCAACCACTTGGAAAGAGGCAAAAATAATTCTTTTATACAAGAAAGGTGACAAAGCCGATGTAAAAACTATCGCCCAATCAGCATTTTATCTCATCTGTACAAGATCTTCACCAAAGTAATCCAAAATAGAATCAAAGATATATTGGACACAAATCAACCCAGAGAACAAGCGGGGTTTAGAGCTGGATTCTCGACAACAGACCACCTACAAGCTATAAATCAACCCATTGAGAAGGCAAATGAGTACCAACTTCAACTATGCCTCGGATTTGTGGACTACCAGAAGGCGTTCGATTCCATCGAACACACAGACATGTTTGATGCACCACGAAAGATTAACATTGAAGAAGGGTATGTGAGCATCCTGGAAGATATTTACACCAACGCAGTAGCCAGGATTCACATTGATAATGATGTATCAAGGGAGGTCAAGATTCAGAGGGGAGTTCGACAGGGAGACACATTATCTCCAAAGATATTCACAGCCACTATAGAGGAAGTATTTAAAAAGTCGCATTTAAATGGAGGAGTACACATTGATGGAGAAACACTTACTGATCTCAGATTCGTGAATGATGTGTCCTTGATCTCAACATCAATCAAGGACTTGGAAGACCAGCTGACAGGTCTCAACAGGAAGAGCAAACTTATTGGCTTAACTATGCACAAAGATAAAACAAAATATGACAAACTATGACACAGATGAAAACTTCGAGATAGAAGGCCGAACGTTAGAGAGAGTGAGCAGTTACAAGTATCTGGGACAAACTTTGAAAATGGAAGACACCACAAAAGAAGAAGTTATGATGAGAGTAAAAACAGGATGGATGAACTTTGGAAGATACAAAGACATGTTGACTGATAAAAACATACCCATGTCACTGAGAAGAAGAATGTTCAATCAATGCATTCTAACAACTATGACATATGGATCAGAAACATGGTCATTGACAAAGGATCTAGAACAGAAGCTTGTGACTACACAACGAGCCATGGAGAGAAAGATGTCGCATTTATCATTGCGAGACAAAATCAATTACAAAGTCATACGCCAGAAAACAAAGGTTAAAGACATCATGGAGAAAGTCAGAGAATCAAAGTGGAGATAGGCTGGGCATGTAGCAAGACTTCAGGACAATAGATGGACAAATCGTTTAACAGAATGGCAACCAAGGACGGGAAAGAGAAGAAAAGGCAGAAAAGAAGATGGAGAGATGACCTAACTTCATACATGGGAACGGCCGCTTGGACTAGGACAGCTAGAGACAGAAGAGAATGGAAATGTTATGAGGAGGGCTTTGCATGTCCAACGTCTGGATGAACTATAGCCTGATAGATAGAAGTAATTTGGAATTGCTTGGTTATGAACGTAAAGATTATAAATAGCAGGATATATTCTATGCTAAACATTTAGATGAAGAGATAAATGAGCGCAT
>CP137682.1:13120002-13138261 GCA_037976565.1 Mesocentrotus franciscanus | reverse complement strand
CGGAGTATGTAGGTCAAAGGTGAAAGGTCATAGCTCATTAAATATGCAAAAACACCTAATTATATATGTGAAAATGTGGTTAACTTCCTTGCCTAGTAATATAATAGTATAGTCTAATGGAGGTAACTTGTTCTGACGTTGGGGGGGGGGGATGATAGGTGCCAAAATATTTTCAGCAATGGATCAAAGCAACCAAGAGGTAGAAGCGTGTGGCAGGTTGCACCTCCCTTCCAAGTTATTAAGTTTTTCAAGTCATCCTCAATAAAGATAACATTTCAGAGAATATAAGAGTGCTAATAAAATTAATAACATGCTAAATGTTAGTCCCGACTCTTGCCTGCAGTGTAGGCCTATCAGACTGATATCATCTATTTTTAAACGAAATTTAGACATTACCCAAAAAATCCAATGGTAAGGGATATCAACTTGTGAAAGTATTATGTTACCAGTGGGCAAATGCATTAATAAGCAACCAGGAAAGGTTCATGTAGACAGAAAATTCTTTATTTCCTGGTGATAGAAACATACATTTTATGAATATTGATGTCTCCAAACAACATTCATCGTGAAAAACCCATTCCAATATTCTGTGTAAGGAGATCTCAAAAACATAGTTCTCATTAGTAAATGAAAAACATATTGCTTTTGGTTCTTCATTTGACTCTCTTCCTTCTTTAATTAAACCAACTGAATCCTCTCTGCGGGAAACTCAATTCAATGAAACAGAATATCACTGATGCAAAATTTGGTTCTCAAAATGACAGAAAATTTCCACTCCTGATCTCATACAAACTGTCTGTTTCTTAAAAACATAATATAAAACTTACGTTCCAACTACCAAACAACAAACTTCCATTATCTCCTTCTTCACCCAGATATACTTATCATACCAGATACGCTCTAAAATATAAGCATAATATTCCCTAAGGCCCTGACCAGAGCACTATTTTTTCCAAAAACTATAACCAGTCTTAGAAGGTGCATTATTATTGGAAGGGTGTTATAAACAAAACTTCAAACTTAATAACATTCTAACCTTCAAAAACACCTTATCTATCTTATGCCTGTTACGTTTGAATACAATACAAAGGCCTACATCAGCTTTTCAATAAAACAAAAATAAGTTGTGGCATAATAATCTTTCTCCAAAATATCGAACTGGAGTATTCTGTTGTATTACTTGTTTTAGAACATGTTGAGCCTGTCTCACATTGCCTTCCATCATTCCATGGCAATTTTCCATGTTTCTTTCAGCTTATTTCTCACTTCTTTTCCATCCACTCAACTAATTCCTGATCATGCATTAACCTCATACACACCATCACCCATGCCTAAGCTTTTTAGGGAGGGGGATCCCGTAAAGTAATTTTGACATTGTAAGAAATAAACATGAGCAATATTCCATTGTAGGTTACTTTAAAGTCAACCTCTGTTTTCATCGCCCATTCACATCAGTTCCCTGAAGGAAATGCTGGAATATATATGTCCCCCTTTCTCTTGTCTTTCTTCCTTTTCTCTTTCCCCTTCCTTTTTTCTTCTGCCCGTTTCTTCCCCTTTTCCCTTTTTCCCAGGTAGCAAGTCCATATGGGGATGATCTGGGTCACTTGTGCCATCTGGGCTATTAAATGGAACCCATATATGTATCCCATATATGGGGCCAATATTTAGTAAGCCATATGCGATCTATCTGGGCCAGCCCTTATGGGTCCAAGATGGGAATGAGCTGGGCATACACATATGGGTAGAATATGAATATGCCCATATGGGTAACACATCGGGAAAATCTGGGTTAACCCACATGGGATATATCTGGGTTAACCAATATGGGTACCAGATGGGATTAAGCTGGGCATACCCATTTGGGCCCAGTTTGGTATGGGTCCCATCTGGGTCCCATCTGTCTTATATGGGTTTACCCATAATGGGTCTCAGACTCTCATATGCTTCTTGGGTGCAGATGCCTTAGGGCCCCGGATGGTTTTCGATATGGGGCCCATGTTTCAGAGAATATGGGACCCATGTGGGTTCCACATGGGCTTGCTACCTGGGTTATTATCCTCTCTGTATCTCATTATCTCTCTCTCCCACTCTCTACTTCTTTTTGCACTTTTGCGCTTCGCGCTTAACATTTAGCTCGTTGCTTTTTAACGCTGTGGCTTTGCATTTGGCGCACTGCATTTCTATGACGCTGTTGATTGAATAAATTGAATAAATTCATCAATCCTGATGAAGCCGTATGAGCGAGAATTCAATTTATTCTTGTCTCATATACGGTTGTCTCATTTACTTCGTTTTCTATTCATATGTATGTATTATGAAAATGAGATAGCAAAATGTGTATATTGATGGTCATCTTGCGAGTAATAACCATTAACTACTCTCATCGGGCTTTCATCATTAATTTTTCTCTTCATTTTGTTTTGTTTTTGATGGTGAATTATTGGGGGGTGATTGTACAGGCCACCCCCACCTGAAATATTGGGGGATATATCCCCCCATCCCCCTCCCCCGTGATCGACACCCATGAATGGAACGAAGTAAGCCAGTAAGTTAGGTACATGCGATCATGGACATGGGATCTATACATGAACAATGGAATCATAATGTTTTAAGGAAAGGAATGATTTTCGTGTGAAAGCCCTCCTCAAAGAGCGGAAAAAGGAAAACGGATCGTCAAAAATGATGTGTTCCAATCACCTAAAAGATTTCTATATAGCTAGATGTGTTACCATCAACTTCAAACATGTATCTCGCATTCTATAGGATAACAATTAAGCAAGTAATAAAAGATAACATAAAACGGCTCGCGCGCAGAACCGAAGTCCGACTTATTCTTTCCGAACGTGTACGCGTGCGTCACCTAGTAATCCTAGTATACTCACCAAATCGTTTGATATAGTGATACAAAACCCCCTTATGTCAAGGGAAAAACAAGTTTGGGTGATTAGTACACTTCAAATATCCAGTTTAATGACGCGAGTTCGGCGTTTTATAACCAAAATAGTTAACATTTCCCAATATGAATTAAGGTACCGGTAAGTTTTTGCCCAAAGAACTCTTGACGAGAACATTGTTCTCACTCACTTTGAAAGTGATCTTAGTTAGACCGCTCCAGAGGAACGGGTCTTGAGGAACGGTTTGCGAGCGTTCACACTCCGAGCAGTTTTTTTATGGCTCAAACCGCTCCACGAGTCATAGTGGTCTTGTTGCTATGGCAGCTCAGGTCACCGGGTAAATTTTTTCGCGCACGGAATATTAAGCGTATACCGTACTACATGGTTTCGCACGGAACGTCACTAGCTCACTTCCGTTCAAAGTACGCTTCCGTTCACACTCGCACGTTAGAGCGCTCCAAACCGCTCTTAATAAGACCCGTTCCTCAAGACCACCTCCCGAGGTTGTCTTCTGGAGCGGTCCAGAAGTCCACTTCCTGGACCACTTTGACCGTTCTCACTCACCTAAGAACCGCTCCTGAGGAACGGGTCTTAGTTAGACCGCTCCAACGAAGTGAATGAGAACGGGGTCTAAGTTAGACCGCTCCAACGAAGTGAATGAGAACGGGGTCTAAGGTGATTGTAGAAGATTTGTAGGAAAAGAAAAACTTCATGGGGCGAAAAATTATCCAAGTGAGGGGTATAAAATTGCCCAAAGTTGCTATTTTTACTTTTTTTTCCTTCTTCTATTGATGAGGAACATACAAGGCTAGCAAATCCTTGAATGATTTTAGGTTCAATTATTGCAGCAAAACAATTAACCAATGATTGATTTGTACATTTTCTCTTTTATATGTAGTTTAATGAAATATACGAAAATGATCTGGAGTACAAAGGCTGTCGTGTACTTGAATTCAGGAACGGCAGCATTATTGTAAACTACGCATTGACGTTTGCTGAAAACTCAAATCAAAGTACCTCGACTGTCAATAAAACTGTGCAGCAAGAACTTCAGAATCCAAATGGTTCGTTTACTGGAGACTATGAATTTGATGATTCATCCCTCGTTGTTACACGTAAGACTTATTTCCTTATCTTTAATAGGTTCATTCACACTGTGGCGATCTTGAAAGTGAATCACAGGGAACAATATTTATAAGTCCCAATTTGCAAGTTGCACACGAAGCGTCATTTCGACTGCGTCCTTACTTGCGCTATGAATGAAAGGTATGAATGGAATTGACCCGTACGCCAATAATTCAAAGCTATAGACTTTTGTTCATTTTGCATTGCACGATATCACTCATACATAGTGTGACGGTTGCGCTAATAGCTGACGCAATTCTATATCAGGCAGATGACTCCTCATGTGCATCAGGCATAAGATCCTCTACTCGCCCCATAAATTGAACTAGAACAATAGCTTATATGGCGTTCTTTTCACGGGCTCAGATGCAATTACCATATCCATTACAAGCCACGCGTTTCAATAATAAGCCCCACATTTTCACATGTCACATAGAGATAGTCTTACCTTCACCAATTTTTTAAACTGTCTAATTTATTACATTTTCAATAATGCAACTAAACTATCGGAATGTTTGTAATATTGTTTACAGATGTAATATCCTCCAATTTGTTATGTTGTTTGTTTTCTGTATACATTCGAGCATAGGAAATAAATAAAGTCAATTGATTATTGAAAAAAAATCAACATCAACGTAGAGATGTGCAAGAAAACTTGTATGGGGTTTAAGTGATCTGATCTGACGGAGAGAAACATTGTGTCAAAACCATTTACACCATATTTTCAAACGTAACGTACTCGTGGTATGGATTTAACCATTGTTCATTGGCATTACACTTCCTCGTAATAGGCAACTTAATATAAGTCGTTGTGGAATTTAAAACAGTCATATTTTGATGATGATCAGTCAGTACAAAAGCATCATAAAAAAACAAAGAGAGGAAAACAAATGTTTTAGAACCATGCTGAATTGCAGATCATCAAGATTAGTGTATCATCATAACGAAGTAGGCCTAGTGCTTTTTCACACAAAGAAGATCACCATCTCTAAGTCTAACAGTCACCCTCATGGTTACATGTCGTGTTCTTTTAAGTTTGTAATTCAGAAGATTCATTTTTTCCCCGAAGGTTTGTAATTCTAAGGTTTGTTTTTTTCCGAAGGTTCACAGTTGCGAAGGTTGATGATTACGAAAATGAAAAAGAGTTGGTGATTCAGAAAACGAAATGGGGTTTGAAATTCCAAAAATGAAATAGGGCTCATATTACTGAAATGAAGAAGGATTCATAATCCCAAATGAAAAAGGGTTCGTAAGGTTCGTAATTCCGAAAATGATATCCCGTTTCCGGAATTACAATACTATGGAATATTGAACCCATTTTCAGAATTATGAATTTTCGGCATAATTAACCTTCGGAGAAAATAAACCTTGGGAAAATCTTGAGTATTAAACCCCCAACCTTATTCATCAGTTGTATTCGTATCATGTTGAATTTTGTGTCTTTCCAGCTTTGGACGAATGCACAAAAAAGATTGATGATTGCGACGAGAATGCAAACTGCACAGACCAAAGAGAAAACGGATACACCTGCGAGTGCCAACAAGGATTTAATGATGTCGGTATCCCCAAATCATTGCCAGGACGAGAATGCATGAAGCGTGAGTATTTGGGAATAATAATACTTATGATAGTAATAATGATAATAATACTAACAATGACAATAATTATAGTTATATTAACAATAATAATGATAATAATAATAATGTTAATAATATGAGTTCTTTTTACCCAGGGTACCCTCATCCTTAGTGATACTGTTTTCTTGAGGGCCCTGCATATTATTACCCCGGCTTTAGCCGAACTACCATGAAAAGACGCACAAGCATTATTAGAACTTCTTCCTACCGGGTACCCATTTACTACCCCTGGGTGGATAGTGGCAAGTGTAAATATATAATACTGCCAAAGAACATTAGTGCCGCAGCGGGACGTAATATTATTGGGAAATTCTTAAGTATATTTGTCCCGTTCATTACCTACACTAAAAAATGAGCCCTACTGTAGCTTAAATCAGACAAAATATTAAGGAAAATTCAGTTTTTTCGATAGTAATCGTGTTTAATATTTCATGATTCATGTCTACTATATAACTATGGAGCACAAAAAGATCCACTTTTTTGTTGTTGTAAACTTTTGGGTCTTCTTCATCTTCATATTCTTCTTCTTCTTCTTCTTCTTCTTCTTCTTCTTCTTCTTCTTCTTCTTCTTCTTCTTCTTCTTTTTCTTTTTCTTCTCCTCCTCCTCTCTCCCCCTCCCCTCCTCATCCTTCTTCTTTTTCTTCTTCTTCTTCTTCTTCTTCTTCTTCTTCTTCTTCTTCTTCTTCTTCTTCTTCTTCTTCTTCTTCTTCTTCTTCTTCTTCTTCTTCTTCTTCTTCCCTCTTCTTCTTCTTCTTCTTCTTCTAGTGGAAGTATTAGTATGCCCATATTTAGTAGCCATGGTAGTGTAGTATTAAAGAAAATGGCATCATATATATTAAATTCTTAAACAATATACTCTTCTCCCATGATTGATAGTCATAGACTAGCAATACACTATTTATTCGAATATATATATTATTTTAACGTTGTAGCGACCGAACCCCAACCGACCGAGCCCCAACCCACTGATCCCCGAACTACTAAGGAGCCAGAGGAACCAGGCTTAGGTTTGTATCCTAATTATTTTAATCTTTTAAGAAGAAAAAAATGTTCAATTCTTAATTTTAAAAATATTAACAATATTATGCATAAGCAAAGACGGACTCAAGGTTTGTATAAAAAGGGGTCCCCACAGAAAATCTGGAAAGAAAAAAAAAAAAGGGGGCAGTAGGGCAATTTTTAAAACCTCACTGAAAAAGAGAGTCTAATTCCTGGGGAAAAAATAAATGAAAGGGGGTTTCGGACCCCTATGATTCTCCGGATCCACCCATTCTGTACGTTTTATCACTTGCCAACAAACATGAAGAAATAAAGATGGTGTTGGGAGAATACGTGGAATAACCATATTTAACTGGGGAAAAAATAATTTTCTCAACTATGACAATTGGTTTACATGTTTCCACATGTTTAAAACCCCTCAGAGAAAGTGGGGACGGCGGGAGGAGAGAGAGAGAGAGAGAGAGGGGGGGGGGCACAGAGTGAGAGAGAGAGCGAGGGAGAAAGAGAGATGAAGTAGTGAGACTACGTATGCTGGGGGTGTGGGGGTGATGAGATACAGACAGGGAAGGAGAGTGAAAGAGAGTTGATAGGGAGAGAGAGAGAGAGAGAGAAAGAGAGAAAGGGAGAGAGAGAGAGAGGGGGATAGAGAGTAAGGTTGGGTATGGAAAGAGAAAGAGGTTGGGAAGGAAGGGTGAGAGTGAGAGTGCGAGAGATAGAAACAGAGAGAGAGAGAGAGAGAGAGAGAGAGAAGGGGGAGATGGGAAAAGGAATGCGATGTATGGGAAGAGAGTTAGTTGTATAAAAAGTGTGTATGGTATGTGTGGGTGTTTGTATGTGTGTGTGGGATAGAGGGAGAGAAAGAGAGAGAGAGAGAGAGAGAGAGAGGGAGAGATAGAGCAGGATGAGGAGCGGGAAGTGGACATAATCAGACAAATAGAGAGAATGAGAATAACATTACTCATCCTTGAAATCCCCTTCAGAGCCTTGGAAGGTTGTAGTTGGCGTAACGGTGCCCATCATAAGTATTCTTACAATCGCCATCGTGGGGTTGACGTGTTGGCAGTACCGACGTCTACACCGGACGTCACCGTCGTCGGCGATGAGCAAGATGAGGACGTTTCCGTATGACGAAGACACCGGAGGTTCTTCGGATCATGAAGCCAGCAGACCTGGAAGCATGATGATCATGAATAACGATGGCACGGTGCAGGAGGTAAGGGTGAAACAATTCTCGAAGACATGTCATAACCCTTTCATGCCAGGATTTTTAAAGGTCAAAATTGATTACTTGTCGTTCTTCAAATTGGCAACAATAATAGTTTGCTTTAAATGCTAAGTTTTTCTGATATAATGAAATGCCTCTGGGAACAATAAATAATTATTTTGAACCTTTCAATGTGTTGTCAATTCAAGGATCTTAAAGCTTACTTTTGTTTATAAATTCCTGGTATCAAGAAATAATGGTCATGCTTCAAAAATGGTCACGATGCGTGCAAAATAAAATTTGCACTGTCTATTCGTGCATCTAGTTTATTTGTAGGGCTCTGATTCGAATGTTTCTGAGCCAAACTACAACATGTGGGATGATTGACTCGAAAAAGATAAAATAAATAGTTACTGAAGCGGTTTATTGGTAAAGGCTCTTTACTCTCATATGAGAGTTCTCGGGTTTGATCTTTGTTAAATGGTGCCTGTGTCATTTGTGTATCCCGGCCTGGATCGACAAGGCGTTTTGTTCACAACCCCCCCCCCTCCCCTCTCGATTCAGGTGTATTAAATGGTGACCTAGCAATGATGGAGCAATAACAGTTGGAAGGCCCAATAGTACAGATGTATTAATACATGTACTAACTAATTCATTTAACAACTGGATTAAAGGGATAGTTGAGTTTTGTTGCAGGGGGCTCTACACAAAATATTTTTTTTGTGTGAGATAATGAAAAACTGAGTGTCAAATTTGAAAGAATATACAATTTAAATGACAAAATCATCTTTGTTTTATCAAAATCGGTTCAGAGACGGTTGAAATATCCATAAATGTAGCTTTTTCTAATATTTGTGGTGCCCCACAAATATTCGGTAATTTTGAACAAGCCGTTGAAAAACGAGATAGCACCTTATAAGTTTTATTCCAACCAATGCCAATATTGGCTTTTTGTTGGCTTTTTCGTGTTGGTTATAATACGCACCACCAGCCGGCCTGTGTATTGTTATTATTAATTAATGAATTCATTAATTAACGGTCACCATATTTTTTTGAAAGTTGAGCTGAATTGGTATGATCGTATTCAATCTAAATTTACACATTTTGTCTAAAATTATCTTCGTAGCAATTTTAGGTTCTAAAAGGGCACTAGAAATGTCATAAATACGAAAAAGAGCAATAACCATGCACTTTAAAGGCATTTGCGGTCTTAAGCAAGAACTCAACTATCCCTTTAATCATACTCGTTGTAAATTTGATTTTTTTTTGGGGGGGGGGGTGGGTGTTATTTTGTAATTAAAAAGGAAAAGGTGGACTGGTTGAATTGAATTAGGGCCTTTATTGAATACTTTTGAATGTACGCTTTAATGCGTCACATTCTCAAGAAACATAAATCAGCACAAATCAATTTTTTACATGCTTAGAAATTGTTTACAAAAACTTCGTAAGAGTATGAACAATTTAGTTGTTAACTGTGTGTGGGTATCCTTATTCAATAGAACGGAATTATCATAACATTATCAGTCTTCAACAAGCACTGAAAATGTTCTAGAAAATGACGAATTTTCTTTTTTTTCTTTCTGTTTTAGGGGCAATGAATTAGGGCCAATGTTTTCTTTCTTTTTTCGGGGCGGAGGGTGTTGACTGATCCTCTTTGAATCAAGGCACACGTAAATCATTCATTGTACCATTAATGTTTATCATACCATCATGATTTTTCCCTCGTAGGTGGTTCTACCTTGGCGCAATATTCCTCCTGAGGAAGAGTTCATCTTCGCGCCGGACAACAACGCCAAGGGACGAACGCAAATGCTCCCCATGGTCGATTACCCTAACGACTATGCCGGGTCGGCATCGTACGAAAACGACCCGCTTGGAAACATCGTCGATTCATATGACAACTATACCTACCAACATCACGATACTAGAAATTCCACTGAAATAGATTCCAAATACTTCTGAACGAACAGCATATTGCCCTCAAATACAATTATGCACTGTCTATTCCTTGTCGATTCCTGGAAAGTCACTGAATTCACGTTGGTAAATAAAAGAAACATTATTATATGTATATATTGATTTATCGTCATGAAATTATATTATATGTAAAAAAATCTATAGTACGTTCTAAAAATAAGAAAATTAGGTCTCATTGGCGTTCTAACCCGTAACACAAGCGGTAAACAGCGATGTTCTTTTTTAATGATGACGTACTCGTAATAAGCTTAACATGTTTGTATCTTATAACCAAGAACTAAGTGCATAATATATACGTAGGACCTCCGCTGCGCGTATTTGCCTTTCATTTACACGTTTAAAAAACGAAAAAGAAAAAAGAAGACCGTGTCATATCCGAACGAGCCTTAATGATGGTGGGGGGTTGTAAGCCATGGACCCACCTCAGCTCCGGGACAATATTTCTGCATATTCCCGCTCCGCCCCCAGTCTGTCAAAGCCCAATAGCATGGTTAGAGTAAAATGTTCTTGAATAGGCCAGTAAAGTGAAGGATATCTCAACTGACAATAATCAGTCTTGACCACAAACAGGAACAATTTTTGTTAGAAGTCTGGGCTACATGCACAAAGTCACGCAGACCCCACTGTTGTTGTTTTCCTAATTCGTGTTTATCATGGTTATTCTGCATGCTTAGGCCGCAAAACACAAACAATATGTTGTGTCCAAATCCAAATCAAAAGAGTGTATTTCCATTCCTGTACATTAACAGAGTACCTTCATCTTTGTAATAATATTTTTTGTCTATACTTACAATTTATTAATTTATCATGTTTCTCACTCATTGACATGTTGGTATAGAATGAGCGCTGTATCTTAAAATAAATCCGTTCTTTGCTCACAAATTAATTTCACTAAAGTAATTTTTTTTGTAATTGTTGTATTTTTATAAGCGGTGCTGTCTCATATCAGCCCCGTTCAATTATTATTCTGAATACAGTTTTATTCTTTGGATGATTCTGGCGTTGTTTAATTACTGAGATTTTTCCAGCCTCACACCTGCATACTTTTTTTTCTTTTTTGAAAGAGTGCCTTCCATTTGAATCGTGGATATAACACGATCGCAATGACTTTCGATAAATTACCTCATAGACAATTTCTGTACATTATATCCCATAGAAACAATGTTCGGATTACGTAATCTTAGGATATTTCTATAGGTGATGGACAAGGTAATTGAAATTTCCTTCGGTTTATTTTTGCGAAAGTCTTTGCAACTGAATGATATTGACCAATTTTGTTTTTAAAAGATATTTAAAAGGGGATAATAGTTGAAGTATTTATAAATCCGGTGTGACCGTGGATTTTGTTTGCATTATTTACAACGAAAACCGTTGTTTTCATGTTATTAACCCGTTCCTTCCGACATGTATCATACATTTGTAGACAAGGGCATTTCGTTTCTCAAACTTTTGTGTGTATTGATTAATAGTAATTGATTTAGGATTGTTTTATGAGACTATTTTTATACTTGTCAGGAAAAAAGGTGGATCTATGAAGAAGAACAAAAATCATTCTCAATAATATATAAATAAGTTAACATCTTTTTTTCAAACAACGCTGGATACACTCTATTATGTTTAATTTTGTATATTGTATCCTATTTGTGTTGACTAAAGAAATAAAATCAAAGAATAAACAATATTAAAAAAAAACAATTTGAAAATATAATTAGTAGTTTATGGTAAAATTATCTGGACAACGATCGCAAAGACATACATAAATTTAAAGAGGTAATTTCAACTATTTCAACTTTCAAGTTTAAGTTTATTTGTTTCCACTTTATCGAAAATAACATAATTGAACATAATGTACATGGTAATAATTATATTAACTAAACATAAATTATAGGAACATAATGTACATGATAATAGTTATGACAAAAGATACAATCATACGTATGATAAATACATTGCAGAAGCTAAATAAAGTGAGGGATCTACTAAAAAGCAAAGCTTGTTTGGTGTAGGCCCCAATTAATGGTTGTGTATATAAATTACTATTTTTAGCAGGGGCGGCGATCCCGGGGGGACACGTCCCCCCCCTCAAAATTTGAAAAAGTGCAAAAAAAAACATGTATAGTAAATACTGACTAAAGACTGCAACACACTTTTAGGCTCTGGAGGGCCCAAGAGTGCAGCGTTTAGACAAATAAAATTGCAAAAATCTTCTCACTCGGTAGCTACGCTCCCTCGCATAATATCCTTCAAAATGCACAAGTAAATACCGAGAAAAGTGAAGTGTGATAAAAGTATATTGCTTGTTTTTATACTATAGTTTTGCTAAGGAATGTAATTTTTTAATACAACAAACTTGTAAAACATGTGAGGGGGTAGTCACTTCCGTCACCTTAACCCCTCTCATTCACTATGCTCCCTCGCATTTGTTTACTGACAGGGGCTTCAGGGCAGTCCCAAATCAAATTCAAACGCGGTTTATTTCTAATTCGATACCAGTAATTTACAAATGTTGCTGAAATGGCATGATTTTTCCTGAGCTTCCGGGGCTCTGCCCTGGATGCTCATCTGATTGTAATTTAATGCTTAAAACCCCTGAGCTTATGGGGGCTCCGCTCCCTGGACCCCACTCCAATTAGTGACCTGCATGCCAGTGTCACAAATAAGGTATCAAAATATGCTCATCTGACCGTAACTAAATGCCTAAAACCCCTGAGCTTCCGGGCCCCGTCCCTGGAAGCTCATCTGATCTTAATTAAATGCCTAAAACCCTGAGCTTCATGGGGCTACGCCCTTGACCCCGCCGGGGCTTTGCCCCTGGACCCCACGCCAAATTACGCTCCACTTGCTTTGCTCTAACTGGTCGTAAATACTTTAGCCCTGCCCCCACTTTGAAAACGTTCCCAGGGCCTGCGTAACATGTTAAAGAGTGGTGGTGATGCGGGTTTTTTCTGCCCCCAAACGTTTTTTCTCATTACGCCACTGCTCCCTCGTCCCTAGAATTTCGTCCCCCCGGTCATGAAAAGAAATCGCCGCCCCTGATTTTTAGGATATCTGAATAAACATAAAGTATTTACAAAAACATATGATTATACGAGAGTTATCTTTAAATGACGTATTTTACTAAACATAGCGTTAACAATTATGAAATAAGGAAAAGTTCTGTGCTTTCCTCAGCATAACCAAATGTATAGAGAGCAAATAAAAGGATCAGTGCGTATATTTTAGCACTACTTGTGAGGAAAGAAAGAGTAATTGCAAGGAAACTCTATTATCGTACCACGTTTAATGTGTGACGTATTACGTAATCCGAACATGATATCCATGGGATATGCGGCAATATAATATTGAATTTACCTATAGGTTTATTTTTGGAAAGTATTTACGATCGTGTTTTTTGGTAAACGAAGCAAAAAACAAAACGAAACAGAATTTAGTCTAACAAGAGGTACACCTGCACACTACAAATGAGAAGATAATGAGAAAGAATGAAAGAGAGGAAGAGAGAGAGAGAGGGGGGCCTAGCTGGTGGGAGACGGGCGTCGGTTAACATCTAGAAAGAGACAGAGAGCAGAGGGGAAGGGGGCGACATAGGGATTAATCAATTCAAAGCCACGTATAAATGAAATCTACTAAAATCTAATTATGAAATCTATTGAAATTGACAAAAACATTTATAATAATAATAATACATTGTATTTCTATAGCGCTAAATTTCTAAGCGCTTTACAAAAAGTGGCGATTCTTAGACAATAGTACATTCCATTTTAGACAAAAGTATCATATTTACAAACTAAAATTAATCAACCTACATTAGTTCAAAATACAGAAAGCACAGATACATCCAGTCACAGTGGCGGATCCAGGGGCCCGGGCCCCCTCTCCTAGAAAAAAACAGGTAAAAACACCCTTTAAAAAAAAAAAAAAAATTGGGCCCCCTCCCCTGGCGCCCAAGGGGTGGCGGTGGAAAAAATCACCCTTCCCGTAGGGAAAAGTTTTTCGGGTGCCAAAACCCCCCCGCCCCACTGAGCGAAAAATCGACCGGCACGATTTTCAAATTTTCGCACGAAGTGGGCCCCTTTTTAGGCCCCCTCCCTTGCCGCCAGCTGGATCCGCCCCTGTCCAGTCAATACATTAAAATATAATAGAATACAAATAATTTTAGGCCAAAACATTACATAACAAGAGAATGACATTGAACGCCACTGACTAACAGGGAGAGTTAAAAATGTTTTTAGCAAGGATTTAAATGAATCTAACGAAGGAGCATCCCGAAACTTGAGAAGAAGCCTGTTCCAGAGCCTCGGAGCAGCTATGCTGAAGGCACGGTCTCCATATCTTGTTCAAGTTCTTGGTCCCGGGGCCAGTTGCAGATGAGCATGGGTGGATGAACGAAGTCTTAAAGGTAAAGACCAGTTTTGGAAACGCCCCTAGCTCTCTCAAAAAATGAAATGGAAGCTTTCATTACCAATCATGTGAAATAATATGTTTTGACTAATACGTGATGATACAAATTTTGCCGGGAAACCGCCTAATAATTGATATATTGGTAAATTATTATATCTATTGGGACCAAAAAGATATCGCGCACCTGGTCGCGTAGTCCCATATACATCTTTCTGTGTACAGTGTTTGTAACTTTACCAAGACTGGGCCAAATTTCTTATCATTTTGATGATTCCAGAACCTTGCAGTACACACCAATACTTATTATGCTAGATGATCAACCTTTTCTGATCGATTTCACAACGTTTCTTTCACTATGCAATCTTATGACCAGAACTGGACTTTATCTTTAAAGAGGTTGTCGGGGTCTAGGGTGCGATAAGATCTGTAATGTAAATTGGAGCATGTCCATGTTGGGCTTTGTAAGTTAGGATCAGGATTTTGAAGATGATGCGTTGAGAGACGGGAAGCCAGTGAATAGAGCGGAGGACAAGGGTAATGTCAGGGGCGGCCAAGCAACTTCCAAAGTGGGGGCACCAAGAAAAAAGGGCACTTTCTGGAAAAAAGGGCACCTACAACGGGAAATCTCAAAGCAAAAATATACAATTTTTTTAGACATTGCTATATATACCTCTACATTGTGATTACATTATCAGGAATGATTTCAATATTTGTTTCACTTTATACACCATACAAGATATTGCTTAAGCATCATGCTTTTGCAGTTGGGTGTGATGATCTGACAATTTATTTGCGAGCGAGGAAAAAATTTAAGATTTGTGAGGTCGCAGTGCGAAAAATTACATCTTATAAAGAGGAAAAAACCCCATCCTGATGGGGTTATAAGCACATTCTCATAACAGAAGTATGAAAAGACCTTTGATAAATAACATGAGTATATCATTTATAGATGCGTGCGAGCGTAGCGAGCGAGCTCTGGGGGAAATAGCTCTTAGTCGCTTGAAATTAGGGGCGCGTTTAATGATGATAGGAAAAAGGGACACTTATCAAAAAAGAAAAGGAGCATGTGTCAAAGTACAAAGAGTATTAATATTATCATAGGTGAAAATGGGGCACTTCTTACACCCTCAAAAAGAGGCACTCACCAGGGATGAAAAAGTCAGTCATGAGAATAGGGAATGGGCATTTGTCGACTGAATATGGGCCCCCATCAGACCTGGCATTTATAAGAGGTGAAAAAGGGGCATTTATGAAAAGGGGATCCCTTATTAGAAACGAAAGAGGCACGTATCATTGTTTAAAAGAAAATTATCAGAGGTGAAAAGAGGCACTTATCGCACTTGAAAATGGGCAATGACCAGATATAAAAGGGCACTTATGTGAATGAAAAGGGGCACTTATAATAAAGGAAAATGTGCATTAGTTGAAAGAAAATGGGCACCGATCAGATTTTAAAGGGGCATTTATCGGAGGTGAAGGGGCACTTATCTGAAGTGAAAGGAGTAACTTCTCGTACCTGAAAAGGGCATTTATCAGAGAAGGGGCACTTATGAGAAGTGTAAAGGGCTCTTTTAATGGGGCACTTATCATTAGGAAAAGGGCACTTATTGGAAAGGAAAAGGCACATGTGAAAATATAAGGTGCGCTTATCCGAGTTAAAATGGGGTAGTTATTAAAAGGGAAGGGCACTTCTTACAAAGGAAAAGAGGCACTTGTCAAAGTAAAAGGCACTTCTCAGATTTGAATAGGGCAATTATCAGAGGTGAAGGGGCACTTATCAAAAGTGAAAAGAGGCACTTCTCGTACCTGAAAAGGGCATTATTTACTAGAGATTAAAAGGGCACTTATGAGAATGGAAAATGGACACTATGTCTTATTGCAAAGGAACATGGGAACTTGTCGAAGGAAAAGGGAACGTGTCCAAATAAAAGGGCACTTATCAGAGTTGAAGAGGAAGGGCACTTTACAAATGAATAGGGACACTTGTCAAAGTGAAGGGGCACTATTCCTATGTAAAAGGGCACTTCTTACAAAATTAAAGGGCACTTTTCCTATGTAAAGGGCACTTTTCGGGTGCTTGAAAAGTGGGGGCACTGTGCCCCTGCCCCCTGAGGGGCCTCTGGGTAATGTTATCATGTGTTCTGGAACGGGTTATTAGCCGAGCAGCATTCTGAATCCGTTGAAGAGGCAGAAATGAGAGTCCGGTAAACCGTAGAATAAACTGTTGCAGTAGTCAAGGTGTGATGATACGAATGCGTGAACTAATCGTTTAGTTTCGCTGGCCGTCAGGCACTTTCTAATTTTACCTATCTTGGAAATTCCAAAGCCGCTGCTCGAGCCTTTGAACGTATGTGGTCAGCCAAGGTGAGATTCTTATCAAGAATAACACCGAGATCACGAGAGGCCTCAACACATCCGATAGACGTTCCATCGCCAAGCTGCAGTACAGGGAGATTCCGAGCACCTCTGAACCTGGAGAAGACATGGATGACCTCAGTCTTAGAGTCATTGAGTTGGGGGGTATCCGTCAACTGGCATGAAGTCCGTCACACTGTCCTGGACGTGCTGTAAAGTAGGCTATATATTACATAGAGAATGCCTAATTAGTTGCTATTATTGCCGGATTTTTTAAATATCATGTCACTCACTCTTTAAATTCAAAGACTTGGGGGGAAACCGTTATCCCTATTCAATGAAAAACGTGACACCCTCCTCCCCTCCTATCCTGAAGAAGAGCCAATGGATATTGAGGTGGAAGAGACGACTGAACAGGAATATATTGAGGAAGATGAGAGGATGATGATGAAAATGTACCATTAGCATCATATGGTAAGTAAACCAAAGTATACACCTTTTTTTAATTAGATGAACATGTGATAGCATTCTCAAAACAGCATCAAGCATTATTAGTTTATGATGGATGTTTATTTTAAAGATAATTAAACGGACAAATATAAACTCAAGCCAGTACATATTGACCCAAAGTAAATTATCCCACTCGTCTTTTTTTACGGTAAGATTTCCCTTTTAAATAGAGGTAGTTAGCATCGGAATCTAATGCCACGGTCAATAAGTACTTTCAGTGTTTACATGAGCAACATATCAAGAAAACAAAATTGTCCAGTCTCTAATTTCCATGCTTAACGGAAATGCCCTTCCTCATGCCACCACAGTCCACTTACCACCGTTTTTCAACCCTTTATTTGAGTGTCCAACTTGATGCATCATGATGAGAGGGTCACGTGTATCACGTGTTTGCTCACGTGTCTGCTTTTGGACGCCACGGTCAGAAGCGGTGTATTGCCGTCTGGTCTACAATCAGTTCGTCTACTACCCAATTATTCAATTCCCATATGGTCTTCACCCTGCCCGTCTACTATGCAAATGACCTAACAATCATTATGTCTACTTATCATTTGGTCTCACGACCATTTAGGCTAATAGTCATTTGGTCTAATTTCCATATGGTCTAATCTCCAACTAGTCTAATACCCATTTGGTCTATTGTGCATTTAGTCTAATTTCCAGTCGGTCTAATTCCCAGTTTGTCAAATGCCCATTTCGTTTACCATCCTTAAGGCCCAATAATGATTTGATGATTATCATTATTTATTATTAAATGATTATTACACTATATTGATAGTAGACAAAAGGTTCATTGAACAAACCGGGAATTAGACCGACTGAAAATTAGACTAAATGATTATTAAAAGTGAACAAAATGACTATTAGCCTAAATAAACCGTCAGAAGCTATTATGTAGGCACGTACAGATTCTCTTTTGACACCAACTTGATGATGATGATGACTTCTTGTATAGCGCCAGTGTCCGTCTTTGATGGGCGCTATGTAATGGCGCTTGCTCTATATTATCTCTCAAATTCCACGTTGTTGGTCTGTGTTTCAAATTCAGATTACTTTCGATTAGTCTCTGTTGCCAATTTGTCATTGGTAGTTTTCTTGATTATTATGATGTCGTATAGCTGGGAAGAGGAAGTCTTGAGGGCTGACATGAACGTGAC